>JADDOH010023664.1:0-21335 GCA_016648135.1 Agrypnia vestita | reverse complement strand
TCAGATCACCACAGGCCAGGTGGACAAGGATCCCCAGAGGGATGGAAAACGACATGAAAACTGCCCTGCATGTCACATAGCACCACATCATTTGGCCGGATGCAAGGCCTACTTCAGGAAGACGGTAGCAGATCGGTGGAACATAGTAAGAAGAATAAAGATCTGCTACAATTGTTTGAAAAAGGGCCATCGCTCCCCCGATTGTCGCAGCAAACCATGTGGGACGCACGGTTGCAGAGAACCCCACCACCACACACTACACGACCTGGACCACCACCTCCGGCAGCACAACCAACCACGTTTCGGGAAGCCGAGACCAAAAGGGGGACCATCAAGGAGAGCACCAAACGCCAGTTCCACGAACACCTCGGCAGCCACAACCCCCGCACCAACAACAAACGAAACAGTGGGACGAACCAGTGACTATCAAGGGAGGCAGTGCGTTTATCTCAAAGTGATACCAGTGATGGTGAGTGGCCCCCGCAGGCAAATAAAAGTGCACGCGCTTCTCGATGAGGGATCGACGGTCACCCTTATCGAGCAAGAGGTGGCCACTGCCGTCGGGGCCAAGGGACCGGTCCGCAGTCTACGAATTCATGGTGCTGGTGGACTGTGCTCTTCCGACGACCGGTCCCAGTTGATAAGTGTAACCGTGCGCGGTGACGGGGCCGAATACCCGATGAGAGCGAGTACGGTCCGCAAGCTCGCTCTCCCCTCACAGTACGTAGTGAACAATAAACGCGCGCATCCGTGTGAAGATTACGCCGACATAAGTGAAGTACGACCACAATTATTGATTGGTCAAGACCACGCTCACCTTATAGTGACAAGGAAGGTACAAGAACTGCAAGGCGGCGGCATCAGATCCCACACGGCCCTGGGGTGGGCCATACATGGCATTGTCGGAAAACAAAACCATAGTGATTACGCAACAGTATTAGCAGTTTCTAGTGCAGTGTCTCCCGTAGTCGACAATACTCTGGAGGCATTAGTGCGCGAACACTTCGCCGTCGACTCATTGGGGGTAACCGCCGCGGCCCGTGTCAATAAGGAGGATGCACGAGCTACCGCTATCATGGAAGCAACCACACGACAACTACCCACCGGTCAATGGGAGACAGGCCTCCTGTGGAAAAAGGATAGCAGAGAACTGCCAGACAGCCGCCAGTGCGCCGCCAACCGCCTGGCTGGCATTGAAAGAAAGATGGCAAAGGATGCGGCTTATGCAGAAGCATACAGAGCAAAAATGGACGAATACCTGAACAAAGGGTATGCTCACCCTCTGTCACCAGCTGAAGAAGCCAACATGAAAGGGAAATATTACCTACCACACTTTGCTGTCTTCAATGCCAATAAGCCCGGAAAAATTCGTATTGTGTTTGATGCGGCGAGCAAATGTCGTGGTGTAAGCTTAAATGACACACTGATCACCGGGCCGGACCTACTAAGTTCTCTACTAGGAAGTGTATTCCGTTTTCGTGAAGGACGAGTGGCGCTGGCAGCAGACGTCAAAGAAATGTTTCTTAGAATAAAAATCCGAGAGGCGGATCAAGCAGCGCAGCTATATTTGTGGAGACAACCGAACGAACCAGAACCGACAACATATCAAATGACGTCGATGATGTTCGGTGCAACATGCTCACCCAGCAGCGCCCAGTATGTCCGCAACCGGATAGCAGATGCCAGCGCCAACGAGTTCCCAGCCGCAGCCAAAGCAGTTCAAAATACATTCTATATGGATGATTACCTCGACGCTTTGGACACTTCCGAAGAAGCAATCACAATGATGAAACAGGTGTCCGAGGTATTGCGTCGAGGAAATATGCATCTAGTGAATTGGGCCTCCAATAGTCTGGAGGTATTGGAACACATCGAACCAACTCTGCGAGCCGTAGAGCCGATAAGAATTATCGGAGAAGATACAACGACCGAGAGAGTGCTCGGGATTATGTGGGAACCCGCCTCCGATAAATTTGTTTTCAAATTTGTAAACCTACCGGAGCTGACGGAGGCGGACCACCCGACCAAACGACAGCTGCTGAGCGCCGTGATGAGTATTTTCGACCCGGTGGGTTTCCTAGCCTGCTTACTGATCCGGTCGAAGATACTTCTACAAGAAATATGGCGTTCAAAGGTCGGGTGGGATGAGAAAATACATCCCGAGCACATGGGGAAATGGCGCGCATGGAATGTACTCATAAGAAATAGTGAGTGTCAAATAGCGCGCCAGTGCCTCTCGCGTCGAAGCAGCAACGTGACACTGCATGTGTTCTGTGATGCGTCCGAGAAGGCATGTTGCGCGGTGGCATACTTCGCCGAGACAGGAGAGGGCGGCATGAACGTAGCCTTCATCTCGGCGAAGTGCAAAGTCGCGCCACTAAAGCCACTCTCAATACCACGCATGGAACTACAGGCAGCACTATTGGCCGCCCGACTAGCAGCTACCATCAGAAAAGAACACCGCTGCCATATAATACGAACTGTATTTTGGACCGACTCAACAACGGTCTTATGTTGGCTGCGGACCGACCCCCGGTCCTACTCGGCGTTCGTCGCAAACAGACTCGGCGAGATCGACGAATTAACAGACGCTGAGGCTTGGAGATGGGTGCCGACACAGAAAAACCCTGCCGATATCGGGACCAGAGATGGCGAACCTCCGGACCTCTCCGCGGAAGGCATGTGGTTCAGTGGGCCTGAATTCCTCAAACGAAGTGAGGCAAACTGGCCAAAGGAAAAGGCACGGCCGCAGCCCGATGAAAGTATAATGGAGAGAAGGCCGGCCACTGTACTAGCAGTACGACAAACCAACACGGGGGGAGCGCTCCCAGACATAGAACGTTTTTCGTCATGGACCCGATTGCTCCGCACTACCGCCTGGGTGCGGCGTTTTGTGAATAATTGTCGTCACCTCAGTGGAAAACAGCCTGATATTACAATTGACGAAAGAACGGAGGCCGAGCGCACCTGGATAAAATACACACCGGCAGACGCTTTTGGGCCAGAGATACGGGCCCTCCAGAAAGGGGAAGTCATAGAAAAGACCAGCCGACTGTACCCGATGACACCACAACTGGATGAACACAACGTCATCAGAATGGGTTCTCGGCTGGAGCGGACCGCAGTGGAGGGCATACCGCCCGGATTAAGAGCGCCGGTTATTCTAGACGGCGCCCACCCATACACACGACTAATGGTGCGCTACTACCATGAACGCGAGAACCACCCGGGCACGGAAAAAACAGTAGCCGATATCAGAGAAAAGTTTTACGTGCTGAAATTGAGACCAACCGTGCGCCGGGTGAAATTGGCATGCCAGGCGTGCCGCAATATGAAGAGCCAGCCGAGCCCTCCATTGATGGGCCAGATACCAGATTGTCGGCTGGCGCACCATACACCTGCTTTCCACCACTGCGGTCTGGACTATTTTGGGCCAATGCAAATTACCATCGGCCGAAGGAGAGAAAAAAGATACGGCGCGCTGTTTACATGTTTAACAACACGCGCCGTACATTTGGAACTAGCCGAGTCCCTGTCTGCAGATTCAGCTATACTCGCCATCAGACGAATGGCCGCGCGGCGCGGTCATCCACGCCTCTTATACTCAGATAATGGGACTAACTTCCGAGGCGCGGAAAAGGAAATGGCGGCCGCGCTGGCAGAACTCCATGACGACCCACGAATGCAGGGACATCTCACAGAAAGTGGGGTACAGTGGAGCTTCAACCCCCCGCTCGCCCCACATATGGGCGGCGCTTGGGAAAGCCTTGTACGCGCTGTGAAGCGTGCGCTGGAGGCCACGCTGAAGGAGCGGGCACCGCGGGAAGAGACATTAAGGACCTTACTAGCTGAGGCAGAATACACAGTGAACAGTCGCCCACTGACACATGTGTCAGTAGACCCCCTGGATGACGCGCCAATCACTCCTAACCACCTGCTTCTAGGAATATCGGGCAGAAATACACATTTAACCCTTTACGGGGCATTGGATGCAAATGTCTGTTTAAAGAAACAGTGGCAGATGGCTCAGCAGATGGCTGACCTATTCTGGAGAAGGTGGATGCGGGAGTACCTACCGACCCTAGCCCGACGACACAAATGGCAAGAACCTGCGCCCGCAATCAAAGAGGGAGAGATGGCCGTCATCGCTGATCCAGCACTCCCCCGCAACACATGGCCCAAGGGAAGGGTGATAGAAACAAAAGTAGCACCCGACGGACAAGTCAGAGTAGTCCGAGTAAGAACCACGGCGGGCGAATACACCCGACCGGCAACAAGAATCATCACACTGTCCAGGGCGCCGCAGTGACGGCGTCACTATTGCAGATATTGAGAGAATCCTGTCCTTCCTGTGAGTGCAGACTGTCTACACGGGGGGAGTGTTTCGGACAGGAATTAGAAGTTCGAAACGATCGCCGTGGAACGGTGGCGTCATCACGAAACAATGCCAGTTTTGAATGTTTATGTAAACAGATGAAATAAAAGACTTTATGTGACACACTATTTTTTGGACTCTATGAATAATGTTTATTATTATAGATTTAAATATTGACATATACAATGTAATATTTATGGATTTTTGTCACATCTTTTATTTTTTAATAAAGAGAGTAAATCGCTTGCAAAGCGATAGACGATGCGCTTTTCGAAGCAATCAGCCGTTCGCGGCATTTTTGACTGACATATGGTCAGTATGGAAATCGAAATATTTTCCAAATATTTCTGGAATTTGACCCGCTCACGAGGCGTGATAATTTAGACTGGTATATACATTTCCGAGAACCAGCCAATTGGGTGCGCCCGGCTGGTATTCCGAAGATTAAAGTGGGGCGGCAGGCTGCAGACTGACCGTTCCCCATATCGCTTGCATCTGATTTACGGGTACCCAGCCCGTAAAATCAGAGTCTTGTCGCACAAGACCGACTGGACGTAGACTGGCGGAGGAGCATCATTACTAAAAAGTGCGTGGAGCACCGTACACACAAAATATAAATTAAACTTTACAAAATTCTTCAAAAAATAATTTTTATTAAAAACACAGGAAAAGTCAAGAAACGCATAGAAAACATAAAATGGGGAATTAAAAATAGTGGCCCTAAAATGGACCTTTTACGCTCAACATAAGCGCAATCGCTAATATCGACCCCACCGGCCGAGCGATACCGTGCCGAAAAAGATGACTTTCAGTCAAAATCGAATATTGGCCGCTACAGCAGTCCAATTAAACTAAAACTTTCTTTATTGTATTCTTCCAGTAAATATCTATACAAAAAGTATATATTTACGACTACAAATTACATCAGAAACGTAGGAGGAATTTTGTTTGATAAAATTGTTTATAACTAACATAATATTAATTATTCACTCATTAAACTATAGTCAAAAGACGCCTTATAAAATATACTTCATAATTATTACACAAAAATTCATGTATCTACTTAAGAACTATTTTTTATTGAATTTAATGTAACTAGCCGATTGCACTCGGTACATAACTTGTAATAACTCTGTTAATACTACCTTGCGGGTCCCATAGACTATGTTAGATTATCAGCAAGGTTTAGTCTTGTATAAATTAACATGATTTACGTCTCAAAAAGACGATGAAACTATTTTTACGATTTTTTATGTCGGAGCAAAGTGCTTTCTGCCGATCTCCGCAGCCAATCGTCAGACTGATTAGTACCAAAATTCACTCAGAGATGGCGCGAGCGCTGAAATCGGCAAAGCAAGCTTTGTGATTGGCTGATTGTTTTACGATGGAGTTATGGAAGGGATTTTGTAATTTGGCTATATAAACAGTTTCATAACGGCGAGCAATTCAGTACACCTGAAGGTGCTTTAAGAGCCTATCGGACCACTTTTACCAGTCTTTCATTTCTCTCTACCTACAACGACCCTGCTGACTACTTGGACTTTCTCTGGATCTTCTTTGGCCCTTTTAAGGCAACCTCTACTACACCGGCGTTTCTAGATTGGTTTTATACGACTTTGCCATCTGAAACTTTCGGTGCGTTTCTTCGAGTTTTGGGCACGTGGAACCAAACTATCTTTTGCGTGTTCCTGTCCGGAACACTGCTAATGATGATGATGATGATGATGTTATCGAAACGCCTCCTGACTATATATAACTGGGAAACTGCTAACGATGATGATGATGATGATGCTATGGGAACGTCTCCTGACGATATATAACTGGAACGCGGCGATCGGTGGCGACGACGTAACATAGCGAGTAGTGTGTAATCGGAACGCGGCGTTCAGTGACGGTGATGTAATTTGGCGCGTGGTATATAGTTGGGACACGGCATTCGGTGATGATGACGGTGGCGATGCTGATCTGACTATCCCCCCCCCCCCGACGATGCACAGACGTATGAGTACGTAAATAAATAAATATATAAATAAATAAATTGATAAATAAATAAATAAATTAATTAATCAATTAATAAATTAATAAGTAATTAAACAAATGAATAAATAAATAAATATATTATTAATTAATTAATAAATCAGTCAATCAAACAAATAAATGAATAAATAAATATATAATTAATTAACTAATCAATCAATCAATCAATTAAATAAATAAATAGATAAATAAATAATTTATAAATAGATGAATAAATTAATGAATGAATGACTGAATGAAAAATAAATAAATACACAAATAAATAAATATATATATATGAATAGACAAATAAATACCTAATTAATTAATTAATTATTCAATCACTCAATCAATTAAATAAAAAAATAGAAGTAAGTAAATAAGTTCGGCGTCGAGCACACGAGCCGCCCGATCCCTGGAAGTTCACACACATGCAGAGAAGGGTTAATTTGGCAAATTAATTCGCCCCTATTATGGTCAGTACGGTTTCAATATGCAAACACCTGTGGATAGAAATATATTTAAAGTTTACGGTACAGGGGTTAGCTTTCACTGTCGGCGCTTCTTCCGTCTCTGTCTGGGGTGTCGAACCCGAGACCATTCTTCTTAATCGTGCGCCACCTTTATATATCGTTATAATCTCAAAACGGAAAGAGGATGACATGACTTACCCATCTGCCGCCGATTATATCCAGTCCAGTGCATCGTAGTTTCACTTCATGTACCTCACTTTATACCTAAGGATTGCGGACACTTGCCTTGCACGCGCATACGATTCACAGGCCCCTAATTAACTATAGATCGCGACCTAACCTTTGATCCTGCCATTACGCGTTTATAAGTTTCCGTAGCTGGGGCTTAGTATCCAGCCTCTACAACTATACGGTGTATATACTTTAATCAAACCGAAACTAGACATTATTTTCTTTTCTTTAAATTTATATTCCTCGAGATACCGGAATTAGACTCTAGCTCGACAATTGTAAGTATTTATATATCTTAATAATACTGCAACATAGTCCCTATTTCCGTCTTACGTATCCGTACTTCCCGGGTCACCGAAACTAAAATCTAATCCTAATGATCATACTCTAATGATCATACGCACCGGTATTTTCCATAAAACCGTTACCCGTTATTTTCCGATGTTACATATTCTTATATTTATCCGAAATACCGGGATTAAGCTTTGAATCTAGGATTCCATGCATTTATAAGTTTTAACAAACCCGCGAAGCGACCACTTGTCCACTTGTTTTTATCATTTATCGAGGATGCCGCGGACAAGTAGGCGCCACAGAACAGTCAATTGTTTCTATAATAAAACCCCACTAGTCTACATCTTGATAAGGTCAATACACATTACTTTTAGGGTCCGCCGATTTAGTTTTATTCTTAATATTATTCTTAATATAAATTTATTATCATCTCGAATATTTGATATCTGCTCTCCGGCAAATTTTAATATAGTTTAAATCATTTTAAAATAGTTTAACAATAACGGGATTCTGTAATTTTTACAAGTATAAACAACCCCAATCTTACCGAAACCATTTTATGTAGTGAAAGACGCGGGATTTATATTCTTCCTAAAATGTAAAATGAACCCGGTCTAGATGAAACATCCTTATTTAGTTTCAGGACAACGAGGTTTACGCGTTCCACGAGGAATATGATATAACCCGATCTAAACGAAGGTAATTTTATATAATTTTAGGACAGCGGAACTTACAAATTTCATAAAGTATATCGTGAAGCCAATCTAGGCGGAGACACTACGTATATTTTAAACAGAGTAAGAGTTTAAATTTTACCATCAAGTCTAATACACCGCAAGAATGTCCTAGGCATAGTAAACAAAATAGCGGTCAAAACTGTAGTGTTTCTATGTTCACACGTTTTAGCTCAAAACGAATACTATAATTTTCACATTTATAATACAAGACGCGAATTTCTAAACGAAACATTTTAAAATAGTTCTAATTGAAATCTACATGTTTCATATTTATTAAATGAAGGCGCGAATTCTAAACGAAACACTAACATTGTTTAAAAACGGGACCCTATATTTATATATGCTTAAAATGAAACGCGAATTCCCGAACGATAGCATTTTATATAACTAAATGTAACGAAATCTTATATAGTTTATAAATAAGAAGACCCGGCCCCAGGCGGTTTTTATATATTTTCAATATAACGAGGCCCTACAACATCTTTATAAGTATAATACAACCCCGGTCTATCGAAACAATGTACTAGAAGTTTTTATATGTTTGAATACATGATATACGTTTTTTTTTATACGCGTTTTTATACGCGAGATTTACGTTTTCGTACAATACAAAGTAACCCAAATTATACAACCGCGAAGTTTACATCACTCCTAAAGTATAACCAGAACTAATTGAAACATTTTTTCATAGTTTAAGTCCGCGAGGCAAATATCTTTCATAAAATATAAAATAACCCGAATCAAATTAAACATATTTTTACCTTATAGACTTTCCCCAACGCGCGTAATAATCCCGGCCACATGAAACGTTTTTATATGTTTTAATAGCGCGGGACCTATGTTTTCCTATATAATATAAGATAACCCGGGCCGAACGGAAGCAATTTTATATACTTTATAAAATAGTGAAACTTGTACTTCTGTAAAACCGTAAATAAACCCCGACCCCCACGAGATTATTTTATATAATTTTTTAGAATAATGAAATTTCATACATCTGTAAAATTGTAAATAAGTCCCGATTCTCACGAGATTATTTTATATAATTTTCTAGAATAATGGAATTTATACATCTGTGAAATTGTAAATAAACCCCGATTCTCACGAGATTATTTTATATAATTTTCTAGAATAATGGAATTTATACATCTGTGAAATTGTAAATAAACCCCGATTCTCACGGAATTACTCTATATAATTTTAAACGAAATGAAAATCTAGATTATTATGGGCTGAACCTGATACCCCGCGAGATCAGCTATATATTTTTCACTAGACGTATTTTTAATCCCAGAATTTATTCGCTATAATTTTAACGGACTCTTACTATTAAACATAAACAAGAAAAATTATTAAAATAAACTAAATATTCTTTCAATAACTAAAATAAATCCGGTCTAATCGAAACATTTCATATAACGAAATATTATATGCCTTACAAATGTAAAAATTAAAATGTGACCTCGCGTATTTAGCAAAAATAGGTAATTTTATAAGACTTATTTAAAATCGAATCTGTTAGTAACAACCCTTTTATCTTTTAACAATTTCCCGCGTGTTTAGCATAAAATAGGTATCTTTATAACGCACAGCTAGTTTCCGGAGATCCGCCAATACTATTCCTGTCTACTTAGTAAAACGAAAATTAACTAAATGTGAACCCTAGCGGTTCCTGAAATTCTGCGAGTATTATTCTGTGAACCTAGTAAGACGATAAAAATAATTAACTTTATAGAACGTAGTGATTTCCGAAGTTCTGATATGCCAAATTAATTACCTTTATAAAATAAAATCAAACCCGTACCCTGAGTTAAAACTCTTTTAACAGGACCTCGCGTATTTAGCATAAGATAGGTATTTTTATAAGACTTATTAACAATTTCCCGCGTGTTTAGCATAAAATAGGTATCTTTATAACGCACAGCTAGTTTCCGGAGATCTACAAATATCAGTTCTATATATGCCGGACTAATCAACTTAATAAAGCGCAGTAATTTCCGAAGTTCTAATATGCCAAATTAATTACCCTTTATAAAATAAAATCAAACCCGTACCCCCCTTTTCTTTTAACGTGAGCAATAAACAATGTCGAAGAGTATATTTACCCGTACACAACTTTCACTTGAAATTAAACTATAATTTTCAACCACTGGGACACTCTAAGTCGACGGTAACTTTCACTCAAAAAAACAACGGACGCGGATTTCGCACCCCCGTAGACGTTCACACCAACTGCCTGAATTCTGACTCCGCGTTACCTCTAATACCCCTCCCAGCAGCCAAAGGTCCTAAGTCGTGTGTTTCCAGGATTTTCAATATCCTACTTTCCTTGATACCAAAATCTTTGTTCCTTAGATTCAGTTTGGCAAAAAAAAAACATATCTCCTCTTGGATCTGTCAGTTGACCCCACCTTCTGTTGCCGTCTCTGTCTCCGTCCCTGTGCCTGTTTTGGGACGGACTCGGTGGCTTCGGACGATTTAAATTCGCTTCACAAGCGCGATAATTAATTTTTAATATTTAATTTCTAAGTTCAGTCCATATTGTCGTTTGATCAACCGTAACCACAATCTATCGGGTACTCCCCTAATCATAGTTGATGTTTCTTCATTATCTACCATTATCATGTCCCGTTCCCTCGTATTTTCACTCGTCTTTATCGGAAATTTAACGATCCTTGGCCGCTATATCATTGTATCAATTTCCCTACACTCACCATGTACACACTGCATACCTAGATATAACACTCGTTCAAAGGTACTATACCTAATTTTAAATTAATTTTGGGCGATCTTTTCTCGTGGATCACCCAATGAATCCTGTCTTATGCCCGCGGCACCCCGCGCACAGGGACGTATTAGTTCCCTCCGTTGCGGAATTTAAACATAATTTGTAACCATTTATTATTATTTTTATTGGCAGTAAGATTGATCCACAAAATAACTATGTTACATAGACAGTGAATATTCTCGAACAATATAATACTGTAAGAGTACTATTCGCTATAACACAATAAACTATTAATGTAAGTTAAATTAAATTTTTAAATTCAGTGGAAGATTTTTAAGATCGTTTTGCTTTTAATTTTTCCCAAAACAAAATAAATAAATAAATAAATAAACACACAAATACACACTCACACAACCCCACTATTGGACATGTTTTTCTTATTCTTTTATCGATTGTATGTATGTGTTTTCGCGTAATTGGCCCAAAACTCTGTGCATCAATTATTGTCTTTTCTTCAAAGATTGATTAATTATATGGCTGTAAGAAACCCAATAAATGAAAACAAATAAAAAAATAAGTAAATAAACCTCCAGTGCCGCAGGCAAGGCGTCGGATTAATTCAGTGCTCATTTATTGCCAAGGCACTGGACGCCTCCGCTGATAACTATATACCACTCACCATGTTCTTAGAGGTGTGTTGAAAGATTGCTAGTATCTGTCGAATCGGTCTCAAGTAGTTGTCTGTATTTGTACGTTTATCATTATTACATGCTCTTGCTATATCCGTTCCACTTCACATTATTGTTCCTCCCGTCTTCGAATTTCTATCACACTATGTTCTCCTATGTTTTTGGTACTTATATGCTTGCTTTTACTTGCATTTACTCCTATATATATTTGTTTCATTTATCCATCCATCTATAAGATCCCCATACGCTTTATCCTTTTATTTCATGTGTATATGGGCCGCAAATTCATATTATTTTATTTACAATATTCTTATCTGGATACACTTGTTCAATTATGTTTTGTGGGTTATCACTACCAAACCCGGCGAAATCCGAGCTAGAATAGCCAATCGCATACACGTTATCCGTTCTGATGAGACTACGCTAATGTCGGACAGGTTTGTAGTGATTACATAGTTAATATATTGTATCTATATTTGAGTATATTATTTTCTTGTCGTGCCATTAATATGCTTACACGTTATCGTTATCTCTTTCCTAACTGTATATATCGTCATTGCGCAATTACCTATCTGTTGTAAAAGCCTGAAGAGCGTTAGTCTACAGATAAATATAATAGAATTATAGTTAACTTTCCTATCCGCCCACGTTATCCGACTCCCGCGAAACGAAAATGAATCATTATTCGCTTCTCGACAGAGTGTTAGTCTACAGATAAATATAATGGAATTATAGTTAACTTTCCTATCCGCCCACGTTATCCGACTCCCGCGAAACGAAAATGAATCATTATTCGCTTCTCGACAGAGCGTTAGTCTACAGATAAATATAATGGAATTATAGTTAACTTTCCTATCTGCCTACGTTATCCGATTCCCGCGAAACGAAAATAAATCATTATCCGCTCAGTTAAGGTCACCCCTCTGGTACATCGTATACGTTTTAATCCGTGCTTCACGGCCAATTCCTATAAATTATTTATGGGGCGTTTTCCTCTCGCGATCCCCCGATTAGGACCTGCCTTCCTTACTTTCGCTTATATCTATGCATCTCTGTTGCACGGGAATCCACTCGAGATGAAGATATACGGCTCTTAAACGGTTTCAAAAACCCAGCAAAAAAGCCCATAATTCAGAAACCTCGTGGAACTGTGAATATCATCGTCACCTTAGAGTAGACGTTAATCGGTTTTTTAACGGCCCAAAACGCAATAACCGCGACCCAAAACTCTGAAAACCGTGTTCAGCATTTTTTATGGGAAGCACATGTGGACCGCTCGGACCGCATCGATCGTCAACCATTTGTACCAAACACGGCTTTACCACAAGATCAATATGATTTATAAGAATTGAATAGTAACTGCCCGTAACCTATATCCGATCAATCGCTACTAACTCCCTCCCAATACTAGCGTTTCATCATTCCCAAATTTTTGTAGCTCCAATACTCCGCCAGGTGGGTTTAGCTCAATTTTTCCCGCGTAGCATTTAAATCATCTTAGAGTTCAAAATAAAAATAATAAAAAAAATCTATAGAAACAGGTGATTCATCACAAGTTTGTATCACACATCTACTAATTTTTTCATATAAAATGATACAAATATTAAATTAAAGCCAATATTTACGTCACAATGATAAAATCTTTAAACTGGTTCATGGAGACGACCATAGATGGCGTTAGCATAAGTAAAAATAAAACATGTTGCATAAATAACATATATTGCCCAACGTAACTTGGCGTGCGGCGAATTTTGAACTAAAACCCTCCCCGCCCGCACCCGGCGGTAACCCCTCGCCCTGTCATTTAGTTCAATTTTGTATTCGGTCGGGAGCTGTGACATCTTGATTACCAATATACACTGAATTATTATGTCCAAAACATCCTAAACAGTCCGGGATGGTGCAAGATCAATTGCCAATGAAGTATTAAAGTTTTGCGAAGCTGAAAAAGCGAATAATGGACCGATATTACCGTCTGACAGTTTGACAGATAGAACGGCCGCCATTACTGCATGGTTTCTTTAGTGCTGCCCGACCAAATTTCTGTATTTAATACGACACCGGTCACCGGACACTCTGTACATTATGTATTGTGTAATAAATTTACACCCTGACAACTTCTGTTACGCGACAGGGACGCCCTCCCTCGCACGCCAAGTTATAGTGGTACGTCTATAGGTAGTATATTTCTGTGGTGTGGTGGTCAACTATGAGTGGAATTGGTGAACGATACATTGTGTAAATTGATCAATTAAGCCAGCCAAAAATACCCAAAGATTTCTATACCTTCTTTCACATGTAAATGGCTTCGTCTCTGTGAAACGTCGATATGCTATATGTAGAATATTTTCTATCTTAAATTGAATAAAGATGGCACCTCCGTAGTGTTTCTAGTCCTACTAGCTACCAGACACCCTGTATAATATTTAGACTATTTTTAAAGCATGATTTTATGTAACTTTCGATTAATGCCACTTATCGATACCATAGATAAGAATTTTTTCATGCATTTTTTTATTTTTAGAAACTCAATCTTAGTGGACTTGGAAGATACCTATATCTAAACGAGACAGCGCCCCCAAAAAAGCCAAAGCAGTACAAAATGCTAATTTGGAAACACGGTCCAGACGTGGAACCACGTCATCTTTATTACTTCAGCAAAATAAAGTAACATTATTTATTACTAATTAAATACGAATGCTTGAGGGATACACCACCCTTTGAGGGTAAAATTGATGAAAATGTAGTGATTTTTTATAAGGGGGTAGTTTTTTATTACATAGCTAATATATTGGAATTTTTTTGCAAAAAAAAAACATAAAATGTCTGCATTAGTCTACTTTCTAGAACTCCTACGTTACTAACATGCAACTTTTCCTGATGCATGTTTGTTCGAGACAGAAGAGGAGAAATTTATAAACAAAATTTCTAGCATACAGATTTTTTAATCCGATAAATCATTTGTTTTCTTCTGAATTTTACAAGAAACATTACATTGTAGGTGTTTCATTACTCAATATGTGTTCTTTGTTTCGAACAAACATGTACCGGGGAAAGTTACATGTCAACTGTATTAAAAAAATTACCGGAACACCGGATTATGAAAATGTCCATTAAAAAATTAAAGCCAAAAAATCACAAAAATTAAAGCTTCAAAAACTGTGCCATTTTTAATCACTTTTTAAGATACAATGATTCATTCACAGCAAGATAAGTGTTTAATTAGTTTCTGTACCTGCCTCTGCTTCTATGGAACTTACACTGATAGTCTTTGAAGCACTAATGCCAAATACCGTTTTAACAAACGATTATAACGTTCATCATCGATCGCTGTCGTCTCGTAGTAGGACTAGATTACTTAATTATAGTAATCGATAATCGAAAAATGTATTATCGTTCATTATCGATATCGAACGATAGTCGATGATGAAAATTATCGATCACTATCGTTATTCAATCGATATGAAACAGAGACTTCGATCCTTATTCCAGACATGACCCATTCGAGTCTTGCTCCGTTAACAACTGCGTCCTGACCTACGAGGACAGCGCCTTAGCGGATGCTGACGCTGTGATGTTCCAGATATTCAGCACCGCAGGAGTCTATGAGATCCCGGACCCCAAGGCCCCCCGACCAGCAGGCCAGCGGTGGGTCTTCATCTCGGATGAGAGCCCCATCAACACCTTCCGCAACAGAAGCAACGTGTGGTCCGATTATGCGGACATATTCAACTGGTCCATGACCTTCAGGTTAGTTACGGTTTTTCTTTCACAGATGCGGAAAAAATTGTGGGCTTTATCCTAAATTCAACCCTAATTATTGATGGGGAAGCAATTAAAGAAACAACCGATATAAAATACTTGAGAGTAATCATAGACCATAAACTAACGTTTCTTTCAACACGCAATATTTAACAAAAAATGGCAAATCGTGGTAATTTCACTCTTGGTTCTAACCACTTTTGGTTCGGATTCTTATCCGAAGATGTATCAAAACAAAATCTTGCAAAAATAAATATTAGCAATAGCAGTCCCTCGCGTCAACTACTGCAAAAATATACAATTGCTAGCTTACGAAGCAGAATTAAAAATACAATTTGAAGTTAGGACAAACGCATTATGCATACCTAGGCCCAAAAATATATAATTTGATACCGGATAACTTTAAAAAAATGAGACCACATGCTCTAAAAAAACAGTTAAATGGGTGGCTCATTGAAATTGGACGAGAACTATCTGAGAAAACCCTAAAATGAATTCCCGTGTAATGCTGTGTAATTTTCTCTCAATGTTTTTTGCTTATTTAAAATATTTATCATATATTTTATAATTTATATTTTACTTCGATTTCTCTTTTTGCTTTTTTTTTTTTTTACCGATAATTCTGTATTTCGGACGCAGTTAATAGGAAGCCTACGCATACGAACCGTTATCTACATACGAATTCCCACCATCATCCTGCTCAAAAACGAGGTCTCATCAACACTTTGGCCACGAGGGCCAAAAGGATATGCCAAGATGAATATCTACAGGAAGAAATGACAACACTCAGCGACGGACTGGAAGGCAATGGTTACCAGAAGCGACAGATACAACGCATCATAAGAACGAGGTCTGTTCGTCCTGAAAAAGATACAGAACCTGAGTGCAAAGGCATCGCCTTTCTGCCTTTTGTCCAAAGCGTTACAGACAGAATTGCCAGAGCTCTCAAGAAAAGAGACATTAAGACAGTTTTTGGTACCAACTCAAAAATCAAGGATTTGTTGAAATCAGCGAAGGATCGAGATCGCTTAGAAACAGACGGTGTGTCAAGGCTGCGATAAAGTATACGTGGAACAAACGGCGCGTACAATTTCCAAAAGGCTCAACGAGCACAAACGGGCATGCAAAAAAATCAGCACTGGCTGAGCATTTTCTGGATACCGGCCATCATTTTGCATTCGAACCGAAAATCCTTGGAAAGCCTAACAGTCAGCATACGCGTCTTATCAAGAAAGCACTAAAAATCTACAAGCACCCGATAAATATTAATAGAGATTGTGATGGATCCTCTTCTTCGCCTTTCAGCTCGATCCTACTCCTAACTGAGTTTACGCCTTGTTAGAGGCAAACAAGCTATCTATCTACGTCGGGTGAAGGCTCTACGGTTTTTAACGTAGTATTTCCAAACACCCTCGCTTTATTCAAGACCTCCCCAGTTCACGTTGTGTAATTTTTTGTTTCGAACTATAGGGGATGAATTGGTTTAGTGGTAACCCTAACGCAAGCTTTACTTAAATTAAATACTGGGGTATGAAGTTCGTGAATGTTCATGGAAAACGCAAACAAAACTACCTAGCACGTCAATTAAGCCCTACGGTGCAATTGCTAAACATACTATGTTCCGTGGCCCTATATTATTTACCTATCATTCCTACGGACTGAAACCACTGCATCTGGTGTAGCTGCGCTTCCAGAGTGCGCGATCCTCTGCTCCCACGCCCTCTCCGCTCGATCCCCCATTGTCTTACCTGTATGGGATCGACCGCCATCCACTGGAAAGGTTAGTAACGTGCCGTTATCACATGCGCATGCACATATAGGGTACATAGATCCCCTGAAAGCCCTCGAGTCCTTCGTAGCCGCTCCTATGGATGATTCCGTCTTCGACGCCCTCGCTGATTAATAATTTTATCTTCCGCCGTTATCTCGCTGTGCTTATTCCTTACGATCTTTTATATTTACTCTGCATTATTTTTATATCAATTACATTGTTACGTTTATTTACTAGCCGGCCTAAGTTCCGTCACCTGTATCTGGCCCTATGTCTCATTCTAGTGGTACGGTGGGTTCTAATGGATAAAGGGGGTGTGGGAGGTATGTATAAATGTATGTGTACGCGAAAAATGTGTTTGCTTTAAATTCGGCCCCTCCATACCCAAAGGCTCATCGGTGACTGATCCCATCTTCCTTCTCCCGACACGAGTTCCGGATACGTTGACCTGAGCCTGGATGCGCCTTTTCATGTTGGGCCTCTTCTGTGCAAAGTACCGCACCATCCCTCGCGTCAGTGTCTGGCGTCCGGGCTCAGAGCCAGTTTGCCCCCCGAATTCCAACTCCTCCAGGTTAAACTAAGTTAAACTACGGTATATATACTGAAGCTACTGTAAAGATGGTCCCGGGCCACCTGTCAAGTCAAAAATATGCGAGTGGGGAGGGGGAGTTTCCTAGGCTCCCCAACCCTCGCCTGTGAGCAACTACAGCCCATTGGCCATTCGCGACACTACAGTGACTGCAATCACCCTCCCAGGTAGTACTTATTATAATCTGGTATGCATCAATACGTTCAATCCATTCCAGACGAGGGAAGACATCCGCACGGGTGTTGTGCCACCCGTGAAGAGCCCCCTCATACACTACGTACGAATAGATACATACTAATAAAATATAATATACATACATATACATACATATACAATACATAAATAAATACTTGTAATGGTTGGTTGCCATGTGGTTTCACGAGGCCATGACCCCTCGTATTAGTAGATGGAAAGGTGGATCTGGACAGTAGGGATATGCCTAGCCCCTGGCCAGGGATGTCGGTGTATTTTCTCCAAATGGTGTACAGCTAGAATCCTGCCATCGATGATGATGGGATCTGCCTAATTTTCTCCGGCTGATGTGTAACTGGAACCCTGCCATCACTGATGAAGATGATGTTGTCACTATCGAAACGTCACCTGATGATATATAGCTGAACCACCGCTATGATGATGATGATGATGATGATACTATCGTAACGTTTCCTGACGATATATATCTGAGACACCGCTAATGATGATGATGATACTATCGGAACGCCTCCTGACTATATATGACTGGGACACCGCTAATGATGATGATGATGATGATACTATTGAACGTCTCCTGACGATATATAACTGGGACACTGCTAATGATGATGATGTTGATGATACTATCGAAACGCCTCCTGACGATATACAGCTGAACCACCGCTAGTGATGATGATGATGATGATGATACTATCGTAACGTCTCCTGACTATATATAGCCGAAACACCGCTAATGATGATGATGATACTATCGTAACGACTCCTGACGATATATAGCTGAAACACCGCTAATGATGATGATGATGATGATGATGCTATCGAAACGCCCCCTGACTATATATAACTGGGACACTGCTAATGATGATGATGATGATGATACTATTGAAACCTCCTGACGATATATAACTGGGACACCGCTAATGATGATGTTGATGATGATACTGTCGAAACGCCTCCTGGCTATATATAACTGGGACACTGCTAATGATGATGTTGATGAAGACACTATTGAAACACCTCCTGACGATATATAACTGGGACACCGCTAATGATGATGATGACACTATCGGTACGCCTCCTGACTATATATGACTGGGACACCGCTAATGAAGATGATGATGATGATACTATTGAAACGTCTCCTGACTATATACAGCTGAACCTCCGCTAGTAATGACGATGATGATGATGATACTATCGCAACGCCTCCCGACGATATATATCTGAAACACCGCTAATGATGGCGATGATACTATCAGAACGCCTCCTGACTATATGTGACTGGAACACCGCTAATGCAGATGATGATGATGATACTATTGAAACACCTCCTGACGATATGTGACTGGAACACCGCTAATGAAGATGATGATGATGATACTATTGAAACGTCTCCTGACAATATATACTGGGACACGCTGCTGATGATGATGTTGATGATACTATCGAAACGCCTCCTGACTATATATGACTGGAACACCGCTAATGAAGATGATGATGATGATACTATTGAAACGTCTCCTGACAATATATAACTGGGACACTGCTGATGATGGTGATGATGATGATGCTATCGAAACGCCGCCTGACTGTATATAACTGGGACGCGGCATATGAATAGACAAATAAATACCTAATTAGTTAATGAATCACCAATTAAATAAATAAATAGAAATGAATAATTAAGTTCGGCGTCGAGCACACGGGCCGCGCGATCCCTGGAAGTTCACACCCATGCAGAGAAGGGTTATTTGGCGAATTAATTCGCCCCTATTATGGTCAGTACGGATCCAACATGCAAACAAACACCTGTGGATAAAAGTATATTTAAAGTTTACGGTACAGGGGTTAACTTTCACTGTCGGCGCTCCTTCCGTCTCTGTCTGGGGTGTCGAACCCGAGACCATTCTTCTTAATCGTGCGCCACCTTTATATATCGTTATAATCTCAAAACGGAAAGAGGATGACATGACTTACCCATCTGCCGCCGATTATATCCATTCCAGTGCATCGTAGTTTCACTTTATGTACCTCACTTTATACCTAAGGATTGCGGACACTTGCCTTGCACGCGCATACGATTCACAGGCCCCTAATTAACTATAGTTCGCGACCTAACCATTGATCCTGCCATCACGCGTTTTTAAGTTTCCGTAGCTGGGCTTAGTATCCAGCCTCGGCAACTATACGGTGTATATACCTTAATCAAACCGAAACTAGACATTATTTTCTTTTCCTTGAATTTATATTCCTCGAGATACCGGAATTAGACTCTAGCTCGACAATTGTAAGTATTTATATATCTTAATAATACTGCAACATAGTCCTTATTTCCGTCTTACGTATCCGTACTTCCCGGGTCATCGAGACTAGACTCCAATTCTAATGATCATACTCTAATGGTTATACGCACCGATATTTTTCATAAAACCCGTTACCCGTTATTTTCCGATGTTACAAATTCTTATATTTATCCGAAATACCGGGATTAAGCTTTGAATCTAGGATTCCATCCATTTATAAGTTTTAACAAACCCATGAAGCAACCACTTGTCCACTTGTTGTTGTTAAAGAATTGATTGCTTCTATAATAAAACCCCACTAGTCTACATCTTTATAAGGTCAATACATATTACTTTTAGGGTCCGCCGATTTAGTTTTATTCTTAATATTATTATTATTATTATTACTATTATTATTATTATTATTATTATTATTATTATTATTATTATTAATTAATTACACGGCTTAATAGCCTTTTACAACAGGTTTATACATAATTAAAATACAACAAACGATTAAATGTAAAGGAAAAATAAAGGGTATAAATGTAAAAAAGTATATATACATAGTTTAAACATAATGAGGTTAGACATGTATGTAAAAAAGTATATATGCAAAAGGTGTAAAGTAGCAGGTTTATACATAATTAAAATACAACAAACGATTAAATGTAAAAGAAAAATAAAGGGTATAAATGTAAAAAAACTATATATATACATAGTTTAAACATAATGTGGTTAGAAATATATGTAAAAAAAGTATATATGCAAAAAGTGTAAAGTAGCAGGTTTATACATAATTAAAATACAACAAACGATTAAATGTAAAAGAAAAATAAAGGGTATAAATGTAAAAAAGTATATATACATAGTTTAAACATAATGAGGTTAGACATATATGTAAAAAAGTATATATGCAAAAAAGTGTAAGGTAGTGATCTCAGAAATTTTTACTCACCGATAATATAGCAATATTAAATTCGAATAGCCAGCTATATATATAAAAAATTTAAGACATTATATAAAAATTTAATATTTTGAAAAGAAATGATCATATAATGATTTTTTAAATTTTGAGAGAGATAGATTTAAAATGTCGACATATGTAGGTAGTTCATTGCCAAGTTTGTGCATTGATAACAAAATTACATTATTCTTAATATAATTTTATTATC
>JADDOH010023663.1:0-15163 GCA_016648135.1 Agrypnia vestita | reverse complement strand
TTTAATGCTCCGTTTTCTCTCTTTGTACGTACTATCCGTTTTTATGGTTAATTTTAACGTTTTCAATGACATTAATACGTTATCTGCGTTTGTATTTCCCGTTTCTATTCTACCGTAGGTATATTTCGTCCGTTATTAATCCGTCTTTTTTATGAACTTGCATTATTTATCCTCTGCTATGATATGAATATATACTACCTATAACATATAAATATCATAGATGTATAATACTTCATAAGCCTGTCGTATTTTTTTTTCTATATTTTATTAATGAACTAGTATTAACGTTTTCTATGGCATTAATATGATATTAGAGTAGCCAATCATCTTGAAAATTTTCGGCGTTGTGAGGGGGGGTGGGGGGGGGGAAGTTTTCGCATGTACCATTACACCAAAGAGACTCAAATTTTGTCTTCTGCGCATTCTCCTACTACGCCAAAAATTTTCAAGAAGTTTGCCGGCAACTACCTATATGTGTTTGTATTTCCCGTTTCGTATAATAAATACTTCATCATTCTACCGTATATTTCGTCCATTTTTTACGTTCTTGTACTACATGACATTTATATGTTATAAAAGTTATTATCGATTTATTCGACTTGTATTAATGCGAATGACTTTTAAATATTCTATATAAGTTATTTTCATGATAGTTTTACCTATTTCAGAAAAAAATTCAGAAATATTTTTAAAAAGTGCCAACTTTAAAGTCACATATCTCGATAACTATTTATATTAGGACGTTGTTTCTAGAAGCCTTAACCTTTGGTATGCCGGAGCGCGGATCCGCGCTACTCACGTAAACTGCCCCAGCGCGGATCCGCGCTGCCATGCCCGCTTGCATTTTTTCCGTTTATCTATTATAATATTACGGAATAAAGTTCAAAATCCCTTCGCGTGTATTCTTAATAAAGGAATGAAGGTTCTCAACCAATCAGAACGGTGTAAAAAAGTTAAAATTCATTCTTAGAATGAACTAAAAGTTAACAATTTTTTCTCCGATCGTGTGTGCATCGGTTTTTTATTGTTTATTGAAGTAATAGCTAATAAAGGTGTCATGTTTTTATTTATATTGTATTTTTTATTGTTTTGCAATAGTTTGAAGTAAAGACTTTTTCAAAAATGACGTAAATCTTTACATATATTCACATAAAAGTTCTCAGTGTCCGTCGTAGTGCGTTTAGAGTCTTGTTTTCGGTTTTTGTTATCTTTTTTTGACATTTATTGCGAATCATATATCGTATGAAAGACTTTGTTTCGTAGATTATGATTTTGGAAAGTTACCTTTTCAATAAATCTCGGTTCACTCTAAATTTGTGTTTCCAATCACCTTGCCTCATTGAGCGGATCCGCGCTTGCAATGATGCTCATTTTCATTTATTCAGTTTATTGATATTATATTACATTGTTTTGTATCTTCGCCTGTAAAATCTATCGAAATATGAAATAAAACTAACAAATCTCCAATGTAAGTTCAGTACATATTTTATTTTAGAGTCATTATCCTTGGGTAAGGCAATACTTAGGCCCGGTTGTTTCAAGTTCGATCAAAGTAAGCGGTCGATAAAAGCATAGATTTTTACGAAAACGGATCGTCTGATTGGTGGAGAACGTAAAATTTCAGTTTAAACTCTACGCTTACTTTGATCGAATTTGAAACAACCGGGCCTTAAGTGTGACAAGTCGAAAGAAATTGTTATAGTATAAAAATTTACAGTGGTAATGTGATAAAACAACTACTTATAAAAACTATAGTTACGTGTCTTTAAATTTTTTTATAAATTAGTGGCGTCTAACCACGAATTTAAATAAAAAAACAATCGAGTGCAAATAGTGGTTCCGCGTATTAGGTATGTATTTAGTGCGCGGCACACAGTGTAAACAACGTCTGCCGCGCCGCGGCACACCAAAGCGCACACACAAATAAGCATGTGTATCAGTACCTTAAAGCCATGTATTCACTAGGGGACAAATCGCGAAACATTCCGCGCGGCATGCCGCATCAACATCTACGCTCATATTTCGGGGACAATGACGCGGTCATTTGACGTGTACACACCGGGACTCACGTATCACTTGTCGCGGAAATGCCCCGCTATGTTGTGCGCGACGTCGCGGAACTGTGCGCGACGTCGCGGAACAGTGCGCGACGTTGCAACGTCACGTAGACTCTATGCCGCGCGTGATGTTGAGAGATAATTTGTCCCCTAGTGAATACATGGCTTAAAAGTTTGTTGAAACGTGTGATTGCGCGAACCCCGCCGGCGGCGCCGCCGCCGACAGGCCATAAAATCAAGCGACATTCTGCGCTTACGGTCATCTATTCCGTGCAATAAATATTCATTTTTCATCTTCAATATTATCGTCAACTTTCGTCATTTTTTACAAAGGTCGAAACTACCGCGCAGCGGACGCATTTTCCCAAAAATAGTTGAGTTAAATAAATGCAAAAGCTAAACAAGCTAAAATAAATAATTATTTTAAAAGACAAATGCTTTACCACTATTAAATGTAATTTATATAACTACTAATTTTAGAAAAATGTGTCAGATTCCTCAGGGACATTATTAGTTTTAAATAACTTCCTTTCTTTGCTGAATGCCCTATTATGTTAGCATAATGTCTGAATTTTGGAAGATTTCGTTTATGAAGATGGCACATATGAATATTTTCCTTTTTTTCTTTTACTAATTTAAATGTTATTCTGATTTTTTTTAGTTATTTGACATCTTTAATATTAACTCATATTTTTGTATTTCACTTTTTCAGACAAGAAGACGCAGACGAAGCGCTATGCATATTTGAAACCTAATCAAAAAAATATGTATAGGAAATGTATAGAATTCAAGAAGATGGATAGAAATGGACTCTGCGATCCTTTGGATGAGAGGATACGATCAGCTCATGCTGATGGGTTTGCTTTTTCAAATTTTGTCAATGATCCAACAGCTACTTTTATGTGTTGCCAGATTAGGGAACAACGAAAAAATAAACATGGTCATAGATTTACAGTAAATGATAAAATTCTTGGTTTAGCTTTATCAAAATATGGAAACAGGTGTTATAGATTTTTGTCAAAATTATTTGTTTTACCAAGTCGTAAAACCTTAAGTGGATTATTAAATAAGGTTCCTTTTAGCCCAGGTTTAAATATGCATATTTTCAAAAATTTGGAAACACTAATGGAAAAAATGCAAACACGAGATAAAGTTTGTGTATTACTTTTTGATGAAATTTCTATAACACCTGGTTTATTGTACAAAAAAAATTGTGATTTTATTGAGGGATTTGAAGATCTTGGGGAGGGTTTGAGAAAGCCAATCTTTGCAGACCATGTTTGTGTTTTTATGCTGAGGGGCCTCAACACACAGTGGAAGCAACCTATAGCATTTTTTTTTTGTCAAAGCACTATTAAATCACGCGATTTAGTTGTGGCCTTAAAAAAGTTATTAAACAAGTATTTGCAAGTGGCCTATAGTTGGTAGCCACTGTCTGTGACCAAGGTTCTACTAATGTTACAGCTCTAAATATACTGCGTAAAGAAACGGATGAAAAATATAACCGCCTAAATTTAGAGAATAGAATCATTGGGTTTGAATTATTTGGTAAGGAAATTGTCACTCTTTATGATGCCCCACACTTACTTAAGGGTATGAGAAACAATATGCTAAATAAACATGTTATTTTTGAACAAGAAGGTATTGTTAAAAATGCCAAGTGGGATCACATCATTGAAGCGTACCACCATGACCGTGTTCATGGACATATTTTTTGCCTGTTGCCAAAATTAACAGATTTTCATATTTTTCAAGATAAAATCAAGAAAATGAAGGTAAGCATTGCCGCCCAGGCGTTCAGCCGGTCTGTAGCAGGGTTCCTAAAGATGAATGCAGGTGTAAGCATCGATGAGGGGGCTTCAGATACAGCGGACTTTATAATGTTTATGAATAGTTTATTTGATAGTGTAAACGGATACTGTATAAAGCCTCAGTTGATGAGTAAATATCGCTGCGCCGTCACCGTGGAATCTATTCATGAGCCGTTTTGGAATGAAGCTATCAAAATTTTAAATTCAATTAAGTTTCTTAATCCTATTACTAAAAAAACATCTGTTCCACCTTCCGTCCGTAACTGGGTCCATACAATTAAAGGAATAAAATATTTGTCGAATAAACTTTTCACGAAGCATGATTTTCAGTTTCTCCTACCGCGAAATCTAAATCAAGACCCTCTTGAAAATTTCTTTGGCATGATTAGGAGCCACGGTGTACGCAATGTGAATCCTATGTGTACATCTTTTATAAATTCCTTTAAATCCCTAATTATACCAAATTTAACATCTGCTCATTCTGTTGGGGCAAACTGTGAGGATGATAAGGGCAGTATGTTAATAAATTCTTTAAAATCATTTTTATCTTCTAACGTTGATATTGGTGATCAAGAATATTTGGTTGTTGATCATCACTACCCCCAAAGTGTAATGTCATCCACCATAAATATTTTACCCGCAGAAAGAGCATATAAGAATATAAGTGGTTTTGTTGTAGCAAAATCATTGAAAAAAATAGGTAACTGTGAAAAATGCAAACAAAATGTTAAATCACCAGTAAAATGTTAAATCGTGATTTAACTGGTGATTTAACAAAATGTTAAATCACCAGTTAAATCACGAAATAATTTCTGCTAGGGCATGTGGTCCAAATACCTTAACTTTTCCTACTGTTGATGCATCTGATTACATAACTAAAATTACTATGCTATGTCAAAGCCGCATGCCATATATTTGTTACAAATTTAATGTTGCGGGTCAACTAAAATCATTGGCTGTCAGTGAAATTGACTCTTCGTTCCTTAAATGTGATGAACATAGATTTTTATTAAATAATTTAATTTTGGATTTAACTATAAGGTTGTTCATTTTTACATGGTGCAGACAAGTTAATCAAATTTTAAGTGGTGAGATGGGTTTAAATTCTTATTCCGATCATATCAGAGTACTGGCTCGTAAATATTATCTTAAAAGAAATAAGCGAAAGCATTGATAATTTATTATCAATTTTTTATGGCACATTTACATTTTCCAATAATTTTGCTACCAATTGAAGAATGTAAACAGACTCTCAATTATCTAGGATCGCATTAACGGTTTACAATAAGAAGGATTTTTATTAAAAATGTATAAAATTGCTAAATATTATTAAAAATGTAAAAATAACATTTCATTCAACTGCATAACAATATGTACCAGAAAATAAAGCTGGGAAAATTTATAACATGTAACAGAAAATAAAATCATAAATTTTTCACATTCACTGCGAGTAATTGAGAGTTGATTGTATCTGCCAATTTTGCAGACTACTTATTATAAATTAAAATTTGTTATTAAAAAAAATTGTTGTGTGTGTCTAAGACAATTAATCATATTAAAACTGTTATTTTATTTATGTGCTAGTTGTAAGAATTGTTTTAAAGACTGTCAACTAATTAGTTAGAATGTATTATTTTTATCATCAGTCAAATACTAGTCAAGTATCGAATGTATACTATTTTATTATTTGTTCTACTTTTTTTTAGCTTCTAAACTGTTATAGTATGTGTCCAAGATCTTATGAACCTTACATTTCACATTACTAAAATAATATAAGTAATATTAACAGACAATCGAAATTCACTATCATATCAATATGATACCAATACGTAATTTTATTTTAGTTTATTACTTTTTTCCTTTCCCAATAAAATTAGTACTTGTGGATTCAATTATTTACTCATCAATATTACATTAAATTTTCTAAAACGTTAAAAATAATTGTTAGGAAATTGCAAAATATATTAAGTATATTGAATTGTTTTCTTTTTCTTTGTGGGTTTTATTATTTTATAAATAAGTATACTGTTTTATAAAATACATAATGTATTTTAATCAAAAATTATGTCATTATGTAAACGTATTCCTTCTCTAAACACAAGTTTTTTAATATTAAAATTTTAAAAAAATGAGAAATAAACAGAACACTGTTTTCTTCCACTATATTTATTTTGAATTGTTAGAACTTTTTCGGGATTTCTCCCATTGTCAATAACAACACGTTTACAACTAAATTAAAAATAATTCGAGACAGAATTTATAGGGATTGGGTGGGTGTAATGGTGGTGGGGGTCGGGGGCGGGGTTAGAATGGATAGGAGTGGAAAGGTTATGGGTGGTATCTGGATGTTAATTATATTTCAATTATTTATTTTATTAATATTTATATCTAAAATCTCCAAGATGTCCGTTCTTCTTCCTTTATTGCACCCATATAATAATTTCGAATCAAACTTATGTCCCTCCATTCTGGCATGCTCTGCCATTTCTGAATTTAAACTAAAGTTTTTTACGGCTCTTTTATGCTCTTAAGAACATCCAGATACCACCCATAACCTCTCCACTCCTATCCATTCTAACCCCGCCCCCGACCCCCACCACCATTACACCCACCCAATCAATCCCTATAAATTCTGTCTCGAATTATTTTTAATTTAGTTGTAAAAGTTGTGTTGTTATTGACAATGGGAGAAATCCCGAAAAGGTTCTAACAATTTAAAATAAATATAGTGGAAAAAAACAATGTTGTGTTTATTTCTCATTTTTTTTAAATATTAAAAATGAATTTCCACAATGTTACAAACAAAAAACTTGAACATTTTACAAGTTTTTTGTTTTATAGAGAGGTAGCGCGTAAAATTTAAAAAATATACTGTAACAATATTGATTTACATATGTAAAAATAATTGTCAGTTTTCTATGCCAATCCTGTATTTTATTGTATTTATTTATATTATATTGTATTTGGAGTGTCTAAGATTATTACAAAAAGTTATTTTACAAAGGAAAATTAATTTACATAAATTGTGGGGTATAAAAACAACACAGAGATATTAAAAAAAAAAAAAAATGTTTTGAATGCTCCACTAGTCACCGAGGATTACTAATTTAAAATGTACCAAATTCTAGATTTTATGTATTTATCCCTTCCAAAATCTTGTTTCCTATAAATTTACCGACTTTGTTTCCTATAAAATCTCAAATTCAGTATATTATAAATTAGTAACCCTCGATGACCGCATTAAGTTTTTTTTAATAGCTGCCTTAGCTTTTATACCCAATAGTTGAAAATGCATGTTCAATGTTAATCTTAACAGTATTATAGAAGTAAAATATCTGTCCAACTTAATGGTATATCCAGGTGGAATCATTTTTAGATTAAGAATTTTTTTCTATAGGTTTATCAGAACTAGAATCTACGTTCAAGGGTTTCCACTTGACCAACCTACAGCAAGTTTCTGTGTCTACAATGAAGATACTGTTTACTGTATTGTGTTTTATTCAGGTTGATTTTCAAATTTATTTTATGAACCAAAAATTTCAGCCGTGACTCATATTTGTCTAAGTTTTTCCTATTTAAAATACAAAAAATTTATGGTTTCCAGGTTGTAGTCTGCTTTGTAAAATAGTGGTTTAAAAACCAATGTTCTGGTGTCCGCCTGCTTTATTTCGTTGAGGAAGCCTTAACTTACCAGCCTACAGCAGTTTGTAAGGTGTGTAACAATGTGACTCAGTATGCATACTCAGCTTGCATTTGTAATTACTACTAACTTTGTATAACGTGGACAAAATTATAAAGAGTTATGAACATAACATATACAGCACTGCTAGTTTCGGAAAAAACTGAACTTCCCACTGACAGGTGTAAATGATAAGTAAAATTATTATTTCTACTGAATTTATTATTTCTACAGATTCAATTCCAAGGAGATGGATATCGGTGTGACGGATGAATATCTCAATGGAATCCTCATAGAACCCAGCTCTAGCATAGGAGATGAAGGTAAGAATACATATAACTATAATCTATAACTAATTTTTTTTAAAACGATGATTGCTTGCGTTGTATTTTTTTTAATACGCAATGCATTAATTAATAAATGTTTACAACATTAAAAAAATAAATTTAAATAACAGTACTGAAATATTTATAGTAATTTCTTAAATAAATTTACAAAATAAATAATTTAGTTAAAAGTATTTTTAAAATATATATTCATCAATATTTAAATTATATATTTGATAGTGTCAATGAAGAGTAAGTCCTTGTATGCCTCAAATACCACTTTATGGAAAAAATATGAGATACAGAATAAAAAAACCAAACTTATTTCCGGAAAGAGAAACCTATATTTCCTCTCACTTATATTCCTTTTCTCAGATAGCCACTTGTGGGAGAGTGTGTCCATCTCCCTGTTGTGGCCATGACCCACCTTTCTTGCCTTTTCTCCAGCGTTGCAAAATTTAACAGATTGTGATAATTTTCAGATGAAAGCAAGCGTTGCTGCCCAACCGGTCTGTAGCAGCATTCTTAAAATCCACGCAGGTGTAAGCATTGCCAAAGAGGCTTCACAGACAATAGACTTTGGAAAATATTATGAGAAATTTAAAAATATTGTGCATAATAATATCGAACCATGAGTACTTTAGTGTATTAAGTGAAAAATACAGTTTTGAGATATCAGTGTTAGAAGTTACAAATTTCTTTATCAAATTGATTTACAATTATTTGTTTTAGAGTTTTTTTAATATTGCAAGGATTTGGATTGCCTCACATGCATAAAATATAAAAGAATTAATTTTTACATTAGTTCTAATTGTATTTGATTTAATACATACACTGTATTAAAATATTCTCTTGGTTTTTTTGTTGCGGAAATACTGATTTTAAATTAATACTGTAGTGCCCTAAAAATATTCAAGTTTATTGTTTTTATTCCAAAATAAAAGCATACAGTTGCCAGCAAACTTCTTGAAAAATTTTGGCGTAGTAGGGGAATGCGCAGAAGACAAATTTTCGGTCTTGTTGGTGGAATGGTACATGCGCAAACTTCCCCCCACTACGCCGAAAATTGTCAAGATGTTTGCCGGCTTCTGTACCATTCTTTTTAATCAAAATGTACCTAATACGTATTATAACGCTAATAGATGTCGGATGTACCAAACCTGCTCAATTTGAACTAAAAGTTAAATACATAATACTTTAGTTTAATGGTGCAAATAAAAACAAAAATAGGTTTTATATCAAAAATGATTATAAAAAATAAGAAATCCTAATAATGCACCAACAATTTATATCACATTGCTGCATTATTACCATGTTATATCTTAATAATAATAATTTATAGTAAAGCATTAAACTTATTTAAAAAAAATTAAAATACTTGTGTAATAGTGAAGTTACTCAATTACAACATATTTTATTTGAGTTACTATGTGAAGGGAATAAATAAACCAAAAAATGTTTAATAAAAGTGCATTATTATAAAATGAAATTTTTTGGCTCAATACACTAATGTACTCAAGTAAGCATGTGTTTACAAATTATTATTTTGATGCACGTAAATCTGAATTTAAGTGTATCAATATAATAATTTGTTAACGAGCCACCTTTCAATGCAATAAAGTGCTATTAAATGATGTGTTTATTTATTATTTTGTAACTTTTTTGATGAAAAAAGAAACTTCTTTTCTGTCATCTTTTGAATAAATGAGTAATATTATATATATAAAATGAATTAACTTACTATCAAAAAATGTATTTTCTAAATTGTCCACGAGCATCTATGTTGCACCCATCGATAAACCTTATATTTGCTTATAAGGTTTATCAATGGGTACAGCATAATATAACTTTTATTATATTGAAAGCACAGAACATGGAAAGTTATTTTGATTAGACAAGGTTTGATAAAAGAGATAAATCATTTAGACCTTCTAAAAAATCTGATGTTTTTAGTATATCTAAATTAGCGGTTTGGTTTCCTAAACAGGAACATTAGTGAATAATCTTGCAATACCAAATGATACTAACTTTGCATTCGTCAAAAGGACAATATCTTTTAAAGTATCGACTACATGAAATTTGAAGTGTATACTTTGGTTCAAATACGTGGGAGTTATTTAAATTTTTTTAATGCATGAAGCTATTTTGAATGTTGGGTAATTGCATTACATTGGGATACTGCTGATCTGATGGGGCTGTTTCCTTTGTGAATTTTGATAAAGCTGTATAATTTTGTGATTCATTAACACTGTTTGCCTTTTTTCTCTTACAAATTAAATTTATGGAAGTTATTGTCCGACTGTCCTGATGAAGATATAATACAATATATGTGTGGTTTTTAACGCTATAAGCATAAAAAAATATTATATTGTTTTTTCTACTTTAGTTTCAAACCGTTTGATCTTACAGTTATATTATTTGCAATGCATTGTAAATGATGAGTTATTGATATCTGTTCTTGTATACGCTTATTTAATTGGAAAATAATTATTCTGAACATTGAAGTGTAAAATGACAATATTGAAAAGAATACTTTTGTTGTGTATCTAGAATAATTATTATGTTTATGTAAGAATCGTCGTAAAGACTGTCAACCCATTAGAATGTACTATGTTTATCATCATTCCGCTCCTAATCAAGTATCGGAACGGTGATTAAAATATTATGTTATAAATAATCTTCATGCATTATTATTATGCTATTTAATTATGTGTTCTTCTTTTATATCTTCAAACTTTTAATCATTTAGGTGATATTCCTACCCTTTTTTTATTATTTTTAAAATTTGTTCTTAAAATAGGAAATGCAATAATTTTATATTTCTTTATATATAAAGCATTACATATAATTATTTTAAATTTAATTTGAAAGTATCACATATTTTTTTTTAGTTTCCTTTTAAAAGTTGTTATATTAATTACGTAGTTTTACATATAGATTCGTTGCACTGTGCATGATTGAAATTTGCGATTTTTTAAAAAAAATGTAATCTTATTCATCTTCTCTTGTGCAGTGGTCATGTTTGTGTCGGTTTTTTTCTTAATAATTCAAAGATGTCCATTAATAATTTTATATATAAGCAGAAATATAATTAAATTGAATTATTTATCTATTATTGGTAAACTTTCTAGTACCATTTTAATTCTTGTGTATCGATTTATTTTTAGTATAATTCTTAATGCTTTCTTTTCGAGTATTGTTATTTTTTAAATTCTTCTTCATTAGCCAGAAACAGTATACTGCTTCAGTAGTTGATGTGGGGGACAATTATTGTGTTAAATAATATATTTTTGCACAAATCTGTTTTGATGTCTTCTGATTTTTCCCAAGGGTGAAATTCATTTTGCTATTTTTTGTTACATATTTTGTGTTCAATGTAAAGTTTAGTTTATGATTTATAATTGCTCCCAAATATTTTATATCGAATTGGGTAGGAATATATTGCAACGTTTTTAATCAATATCCATTGAATTTTTCCTTTGTATACAAGTACTTAAAAAATCATTCTGAATCTAAAAAATATATTATTTGAATGTGACATTTTTTTATCACATCACTTGAATAATATTAGTAAATAATATTAACAGGCAATGGAAATTGATTGCCACATGAATATGATGTGTAATCTTATTTTGTATAATCATTAGGTGGTCAAATCATTGATTTCCTTTGCCAAATGGTAACTTGTGCTGTAAATTATTTACTCATCAATGTTACATGTAATTTTCTAAAATATTAATCATTACAAAATATATAATATTGAATTTTTATTTTCTTTGCGAGTTTTGGTATTTTTTAAAATATTAATTTTATTTTTTTGAATTGAATGAATTTTAAATATGAACACTGTTTTAAAACAATAACATGTATTTTAATCTAAAATTATGTTCATTATGTAAACGTATTCCTTCTCTAAACACGAGATTTTTCTTTTACAGAGAGGTAGTGCATAAAATTTAAAATTGACTAATTTAAAAATAATTGTCAGTTTTCTTTGCCAATTCTTTCTGACTCTTATTATAGAATTGGCGGATAATAAATTTTTAATTGAATGTAACATCTTTCATTGTTAAACCTAATTTTCATTTTCAGAAACAAACAGCCATATTCTGAAAATAGTAATATTGTTATTTCTGTATCTTGACAGTTATTTTATAACATTGTAATGCTGTTAGTATTGACATTTTAAGTTTGACAGATTTGAAATTAATGAATTCAATCAATCAGAAAGCTCTAAAACGTAAATAAACGAAAGTAAAATATGTTATTCATAATATGTGAATAACTTAGCGTTTGTTTACGTTTTAGAGCTTATCTGATTATTTGAATTCGTTAATTTCAAACCTGTCAAACTTAAAACGTTAAAATTAACAGCATTATAATGTTATACAATAACTGTCAAGATACAGAAATAGCAATATTGCTATTTTCAGAATACGGTCTAAATATTAATTTAATTGAAATAAATAAATAAATAAAGAAAAAAGGACAAATATATAAATAAATAATAATATCTCCCATAATCGCAAGATGTCACTTTGCAAATATCAGTTGCCATTCTATTTTGGTCTATATTCTGTGTACGAAGCAAAGTTGCTGTTGATCGTTTTCAATTGTCATCTTAAAATTTTCGTAAAATGGGTTCACGATACGACAGAGCCATCACAGTATTTTCACCCGATGGCCATTTGTTACAAGTGGAATATGCCCAAGAAGCTGTGGGAAAAGGATCGACTGCGGTAATAGTTTTGTTTAACCTCTAATTTTACCGGTGGAAAAATGCAATTGATTGAATGACCAATTTCGATAACTCCAATTTTATTTTAGGTTGGCGTACGAGGTGACGATGTAGTCGTGCTTGGGGTAGAAAAGAAGTCAGTAGCCAAACTTCAAGAGGAAAGAACCGTTAGAAAAATTTGCCTTTTGGATGATCATGTCGTGATGGCCTTCGCTGGTCTGACAGCTGACGCGAGAATTTTGATCAACAGAGCTCAGATTGAATGCCAATCCCACAAGCTGACTGTCGAGGACCCAGTCACGCTGGAGTACATCACGAGATATATTGCCGGCTTAAAACACAAGTACACACAAAGTAACGGCCGTCGACCATTCGGGATCTCTTGTTTGATCGGTGGATTTGATTATGACGGCTTACCACATTTGTACCAAACCGAGCCGTCAGGAATTTATTTTGAATGGAAAGCCAATGCAACAGGGAGGTCAGCCAAGACTGTCCGTGAATTCTTGGAAAAACACTACACTCTCGAGGAGGTCGCAACAGAGCATGGTGCTGTCAAGGTATGCATCATTAGTTTGTCTTTTCATCTAAACTGATTGGCAAGTTAGTAAATATAATTCCAAAGTCTTATCTTGCCTGAAACCGCCATGTATTTGAGAATAGTGTTTTTTAAAGGTTTGTAGTGCGATTTTAAAAAATAAATTAATAAGAGGCAAGTCGTTAAGTGAAACCTCAGTCTTTTATTCATTGTTTTCTCGCTGATATTCACAATTTTTTGACAAATTCTTGTACAAATCATGCAAAAATTTGTCACATTCATTATTTCTGCCAATTTAGGAATAATGACTACAATTTTCACTTTAATTATGATCTCCCAATTCATTTGGAGTTTTAAATTTCAGTTTTTTGTTGATCTTTGAATCGTCATGTAGAATGTAGAAAATTTTGCTTATGGACAAAATTTTAATTATTAATTTCGGAAGTACAGATATGCTGTGTAAATAAGCACACAAGTTATATTCTATATTCAACAAATTTTTGCAAAAAAGTCTAAGGAGTGATTTATTATATTACAATGAAGATTTTGTATTCACAACTCCACCAAGTAGTGAAAATATGAATTTTGAAGTAGACAAAAGACCCGAGAAAGCTTTTATGCACATATGAAAATAAAAGTACACATTAACATACTATAATGAAAATAATAGCATCTTTGATAAGTTCTTCGATAAATAGATAAGTTATAAATTCAAAAATGTTTATTTATGTGTTGCATTCGCATTCGTCTCCTTTTAATGGATCTGCATTTATAAAATGTTAAATTAAATCCTCAAACATGGACATCTTCCAGTAAGGTGGCTTTCATTATGTGTACAAATTAAGTCAATGCCCATACTAATTAAAATAAAAGAAAAGAGACATCACCTTTCACATTGTAAAATATGGCAATTCCGGGTGACTTACTTTATTGCCCGCTTTACCTTTCAGCTGGCCATTCGCGCTCTGCTTGAGGTAGTTCAATCTGGACAGAAGAACCTAGAAATAGCCGTCATGAGGCGCGGCAAACCCATTCAGATGTTGGATGCTGAGACAATTGACAGTTATGTTGTTGTAATCGAAAAAGAAAAGGAAGAAGAGGCAGAGAAGAAAAAACAGAAAAAGTGATCATAATTTTTTTTAATAAATTAATAATGTCTATTTGGTGAACTCACATTTTTTAAATTTAAATAAATATTGAAAAACAAAAATCATGCTCTTTTTTTTAACAACACTTATTTCAGACTCATTCATGTCATTGCCTTGACAATGGCATGTGGCACCGTGCCGAAACGTCGGCCTAGGTCTTCTAAGGGAGACCAATCACAGTTAACGCGAGAGATTCCAAAAACTACTGTTGTTCCATATAATCGTGCTCGCGGAAATCTCAAACAAAACATATATATATATATTTATTCTATGTAAATTATGACAAACATATTGTTACTTATAATATTGCAGTTTTAATTATTCACTAGTGCTTCAAATTTGCATCAGTCCATGCCATCATTTAACATTAATTCATACAATAACTATTTCAAATAAAAAATATTAATAAGTGCAATAAATAAAAATAATTTTAGGAAATATAATTAATTTTAAAACCAAGATATGTCATTTTTATAGTCAAATACAGTAAAACCCTGATAATTCAAAATTTGCAATCCGAAATTTTTAAAACCCACAAGTCCCAAAATGTTAATTTCAAAGTAGATTAGCCAAAGTAGATTCGAAAACTCCGGTAATTCGTAATTTGAATCATTTTTAGCCCTTTGCATCATAAATCAATACATTTCAGGTCAAATAATAAGAATTTTGAAATTTTTTTCAAAATTCAGGTCAAATAATAAGAATTTTGAAATTTTTTGAAATTCGACAAAATTATAAAAATGTTTTGAATTTTTCACCAGTGCGAACAGCTAATTTGTCATCAGGTACTTTAATAGAAATGTTGCGATCTTTGTATTAGCATAATAAATATCATATTTTCGAAATGATTCCTTGAAATATGTGAA